>NC_051168.1:178565252-178610252 GCF_013339725.1 Rhipicephalus microplus
GTGGATTTAAGGAAGGAGACTTTGGCTGATTTTAGTGCTATGAGATATGAGCTTGCAGCGTTTTTGTATGTTAGCCAATGAGACGGTGTTGAGTGAAGTTTAGCTGTGCGGAATAAACGTTTTTTCTTATTGGATAATCGATTCAAATATGTACTATACCATGGTGATTTATTGTTAGCGTAAACAGTCCGAAGGGGGACATATTTGGTTATTAGCTCACCGATTTTATTTTTTAAAATGAACCAGTTAGTTTCGACGGAGCGTTCTAGATAACTAGGTAAAAAAGTGGCCAGAAACAGGCACAGTTCATTGTTCCAATAACACTTAGACATGGGGGTGTTAGTAAATAGTCGGATAAGTTTAGCGCGATTTAGACGAAGATAGGAGACACTCAGAACAGGAACATGGGAACATCAAGACAGGAGACACACATACCACGAAACACGAGCATGAGGCATGAGACGTGAGACGCGATTACGCACAGTAGGTATGTGAACGGCATCACCACCGATGCTGGACATTGTGCGAATAAATTGTGCTGCGCAATCAAAACATTCACCTCGTATCTGCATGTTTCACTGAAATTGTCATTGAGTGACGATAGTACCGTCTGGAGAGAGTGAAAATACCTTTGTTTGATGTTCTCCGCGAGAACAATTGTCAATGGAATCCTGTAGGCACTGCGTTGTAGTGCCTCGATGCGCGCAGCGGGTACACGTGCCACCACCGTATCGTCTCAGCAAAGCGCAGGAAGTCCCCCCCCCCCCCTTTTTTTTGCATAGCATTGCTATGTCAGCTTAGCATAATAAACATTCCTTTCGTTACAATTACCAATGTATGAACTTTTGTATAAAGAAATACTCCACAGTGTAGGAACGTGTTTATATTCTGCGTCAGATATGCGCGACTTTAGCTTTTTATTCGATACTACGCACAGGAATGAAGGCAGAAGCCACCGCTATATTGAGGGGCGCTGCAGATGTGCAGATGTGGTTGTATTTTGGTATTGAAGGCAAACAGAATAAAAAGCAAGGCAACAAGCTGTTCCGGGTAACAGACAGACAGGTCGACAGACAGACAGAACGAAATTTTCACGTCGAAGTATCCCAAGAAAGACAATCGTCTTTCAAAAAATATCACCACCCAAGCACTCCGTACAAATGTTTAACCAGCGAAAGCTGTAATGTGTGGCCCCGGTGTTGAGCAGTGAGCTCAATCCGGTGCGGCACTGAAGAATATCACATTGGCTGGTTGAGATTCATATATACATAAATATTAGCAAATGATCTTTACTGACATTCCCTCTAAAACACCTTATTTACATCACGCTCTGATATATCTGACAAATATTCCTCAAGTATATAATGTGAAACATCTTGGTGTAATATATGACCAATCTAGGTGTTTAAAAGAGCGCATTATATAAACCACTGCAAAGGGTATTAAACGGTTGGATTATTAAGCAAACTGGGTATATATAATTGTCAGATTGGTGTGCGCAGAAAAAACGCTCCTATCAATATATTGCATGTACGTTATCCCGATTCTGGGGTTTGGGTGCACATTTTTCAATTGGGCGCCTGCGTATAAGCTTCGTCTTCTCGTATTAATATAAAGACAAGCCTTGAGGCTATGTTTATGTCTCTCTCAATTCGTAGCAATCGAGGTTTTGTATATAGAAGCTCGGGTACCACCCTAACTTGCCACCAGGTTTATTAGTAGCGGTGCAAGCATTTTTTTGTCTATAAGAATCCATGCACACTAAGACGTTGAGAAATAGTTTTTATTTTTCGTTCGAAATTATTTTTGATGATTTAACCCGAGATATTTTACACCTCAAATACGGTGATACATAGTTGTCTCGACACATTTATTGTTGATATTGATGACACGATGTCAGTCAGCAATAACAGCAATTACTTTAACTTACGGTATGATGATATCTTTCCAAGCAATGCTAATCCTATATCATACCAATTTTGGACTCCAAGTTAAGCGACTACCTCGCACACGTGCCAATAAAGACAGTCAATAGAACTGATGATTTTCAAAGTGAAAAATGGTGTAGAATGGGTATTGTATCCCCTACTCTAGATTCATCTTTGTCCGTTCGCTTTCCAGATTTCATGCATATCTTTAATACAGAGCATTTAGGAATCATTCTAGCGTTCCGAAAATCAACATCATCAATTTCTGCAGTATTTTTGACAGAATCCTTATCGGTGTACTCTTGCCTCCCAGGAAATAAGAATCACATTTTCTGAGTGCACTGAAATTTCAATTTCCTCCATATAAGTTTGATTAGTTGATTTCGCTTCCATTGAATAAGGGCGTATTTCTTAATGAACTCGCAAAATACTCGAGATGCACTCGCAAAAACAAATTTTAATGGCCCGGGTATTCATGTATTGCCGGCGTCTAAATTTATAATGTGTGCTTGAATAAGGAAGAAAATGTTGTTACAAGAATTTCTTGCTTCACTATTACGGCCACAATAAAATTTCAGCACCTCAGACACTGTTGCAACAACAAACTAAGCCAAACAAGAAAACTTGAAGATACAGTCACTACACTGCATTGTCAGCCTCCATATTTTAATTTTTATTTAAATAAAGCTTGTCTGGCAGCTTCTCCGAACTGTTCTTCTTGAAGAGTACATGCTACAATCAAACATTGTTTCAGTTTCTACCAAATATATTTCAAGTTGCAAAGTAATAATTTGGGTCCCATTTGCTGACTCCCTAGACAAGATACAAACGTACAATATGTGCTTTCGTTCGGGGATTTTTACCTGGGCCACAGTAGTGGGAAGGTTGCCAGTGTCATGGCAGAGTTTATGAAATAAATGTTCAAAGAGATTTAGATTGTAGAGACAACTCACGCTACTATTTTCTAAATTGGGTTTATATTTCTAATTATTCCTAAATGACACTGCTCAGAGTCACCACCTGGTTTACCCATCTATTGGCAGTATCTTCAATTTCGTTACATTATACTTATTTATTTTTAACTGGACGTCATTCAATGAAATATTAAGTTTCTTCCCAAAACTTCCCGGTTCGTGGGCAACCCCCAGCATGGGTGTGCGCGACTGTCCAAGGTTGTACTCTACTGCTACATGTTCGTGCTTCCTAATGAGACTAAACACACCTTTCATTAGGGTTTCCTCACATTAGTTATTTCATATGCCGCACATTGTGTCTTGCTTAGTCACCGTGATTGAAGACTATAATGTAGCGGGTAAATGCTGTTTCGCAATGCGTTGATCACAGTGGTTTTTCTTGAACAACAGTCTCTCAGAGACGTCACAGTCGAACCATTGTGCCTCTGGAGAAACTGCCGCTGAAAGCAGCGAGAAAAACGGCGTTTGCCCTAGCGAATGCACTCCCGCAATCATCACGTTGACCCCGCACTGCCTCGTTGTTGTACTCGTTTGAAATCGCGAGCCAGCTCGACAGTGAGGCCTTGGGAGAAAGCTGTTGAGCGCGGACTCGGCGTCTGGCTGTGACAACGTCGAACACAACGCTGCCAAAGGCGCGCGTGCTTATGACGGAACTAAAAAGCCAGCCGAACGAGACCGCTCATGAAACTAATAACGAACGGAATTTTCGTTTCTCCTAACATATACAGCTTTCGAAGTAAAAGACGGGAGTGCTTTGGATAGAGCATGCGTTAGATACCTGTGAGAGGGACAGCGATGGCTGTGGGCGCAGCTGATGGATTCGCCCAAGCTGTAAGCGGAAATGAATTCGAGTGCCATAAAGCACTTCTTGGGCCAATACTATTGCATCGCACTTTCCCGATTGAAGAAAACCATTTCATGAAGCAAGCAAATTAGCACGCTGATTCACGTGAGAAGTGACCGCGGTGAGACATAGCATGCGTGGAAACGCACGCCATGAACTGCAGCAGGGCCTGTAACGTTCCTGTCGTTGTAGTCAGCAACAGGTGGGTGGGTGAACTGGGTCACGGCGGCAGTGGACAGTCGAAGTGACGTTTTGGCGCAACAATGAATGAGACTATTGACACGTGCGGAAGCTCCGACGTGGCAGCTCCCGGTTGGCTGATCGGGTCGTGTTGGATTGTGCCGCGAAAAAAAAAAAACTCTTCGGAGCCAACGGAGCCTAATCAGTTATAACACCACGAAAACTTTCACTGTCCTTCAAACCAAGGAGGAAGGAGAAAGCTAGGGAGGTGAACACTACACTCTTACAAGCCCACGCCCGCCACAGCCGTTCCCTTCTAATGCTCAATGCTGACGTTATAATCCTCACCATGCGTTTGTTCAATTTTTCGTCAGAACTTCAAGAACGTCACGGAACGCGCTGCCTTTGCTGATTTTTCTCCTTGCTTCCAGCACACTGAAGGCACCGTCAGCCTACAGAAAGGCACCGACAGCAGTAGTCTTGGGTTTAAATAGAACATAACCAAATAGAGGAACGTAAAATGAGAAGTGACCTTGGCCAATATTACGATTTTAATATTTCAAATTGCTGATCACCGACAACGTCACGATCGAGAGAGCAATAGTCATGCCGCTAATCGGCCAGAACGATCTTTTAGCCTCGATTTAATCGGGCCTCAGTTTTTCCTCTGTTAGGGCCTCTTACTCGTTGTATGGGTGTCGGATTCATGCGAAAGAAGAGCAGGCAAGTTTCCTGGGAGCCAGTAACGTTTATTGCCACATGTTCATCGTTCCGTGGCCCGGTCCAGATAAGCCCGGGCGAGATGCTGGTGGCATGCTTTTTATTCGTTTCATGCAAGCGCACATTATCGGCTTGATCAAACGCCGCCCTCGGCTGGACACCACATCCCTCCCCCTTTATATTGGCTACACTCTACCAAGCTAAACTTCAGCTTGATATCTCTCAGGTGGTCGACGGTTTCTCAACGGGTAGCGTCTCGCACCCACCGTCTGAATGTCTTGCGAAACGTCCGGACTACTGGTGGTAGGAGCGCAGGATGTCCCTGCGTTGACGCTCGGCTGAACCGCCAAGGAACTCTGATTCCTCCTGGTCCGATGTCCTCGCAGTGTGGATCTGTGATGCGCCTGAGCAGCTGGTCCTTACGACGATGCCAGGTGAAACTGCCCCTGGGAGTGGTAACACGAACGGTGACAGACAAATGGCCTGACTGCTCCACCACAGTGCCAGGGACCCATTTGGGTCTGCCAGGATAATTGCGAGCCATCACTCGGTCACCGACTGCTATGTCACGATCACGACGGGGGCAAGCCATGGTTTGCTTGAACTGATTATATGCAACCCTTCCTCCTACCTCTGGCTTGACGACGTCGAGTCGACTTTGGAGCCGACGATGTGGCAGCAAGTTTGCTGGTGACTCCTTAGTTGTCGCATGAAGCGTGTTGCAATAAGCAAGCAAAAATTTTTGTAGTCTCGGATGTAACGTGTCCTTTCCACTAGATTTACGAAGAGCGTTTTTAAGTGTCGTAACAAAACGCTCTGCAAGCCCATTCGAGCTGGGATGATATGATGCTGTAAACACGTTACGACAGCCCATTTCTTTGACAAAAAGTTGAAACTATTCCGAGATGAACTGCGGGTCATTATCAGTGACAATCGTTTCAAAGAAACCAAAACGTGCAAACAGTTCTCTCAATCTGTGAACGGTAACCTCTGCTGCAGTCGAGCGCATAACCAACACTTCCGTCCACTTAGAGTGCACGTCCATGACTACAAAAACATCGAGTGCAAAAAGGGGGCAGCAAAATCTATGTGTATGTGGTGCCATGGCGCTGTTGGCCAAGACCAAGGGTGAAGGGGCGCTTTGCATGGTTTGTGACGTTGTTCTTGACCACTTAAGCAACCCTTGACATGATGCTCGAGGTCCGCCTTCATGGACGGCCACCACACGTAGCTCCGCACCAGTTCCTTGCTGTGCACGATGCCTTGGTGCCCTTCGTGGAGTTCGTCCAGCAGCGAGCTGCACATTTTCGCCAGCATGATCACTCGCAATCCCAAACTGAATGCAGCCTTGGTGAACTGTGAGCTCGTTGCGTCTGTCAAAAAAAAGGCTTCAAATCTTTTTCAGTCACAGATGACGCAGACGACCCCGCAACAACAAAATCCATCATTTTACAAAGCAAGGGGTCCCGAGCTTTTGTTCGCGCAATGTCTTGGCTCGAAGATGGCATCGATTGCAACCGAAATGAATACAAAGTTTCCTCTCGTTTTTTGTTTCATCTTCCACAATTGATAGCGGGAGGCGCGAGCAGAAATCGGCTTCAGCGTTCTCGCGTGAACACCTGAAGATGAGAGAATACCGATAAGCTGATAGTGTGACAGCCCAGTGCTGCAAACGTGCTGCCGCGATGGTACGAGTGCCGGTGGTCGGACCCAAGATTGAAGCGGTCTATGGTCAGTCAATGATGTGAACGAACAACCGTAATTGTAAAAATTGAAATTCTTAACACAAAATATTATTGCAAGAGCCTCTTTATTAAGCTTGCTGTATTTTTTTCGGCATCGGTCAATGTCTGCGATGCGAAAACGATTGGCTTCGTGCTTCCATTATCCAAAACGTGAGAAAGAACCGCGCCTAAACCATATTGTGGTGCATCGCATGAGAGCTGCAACAGTTTGCACGAGTCATAGTGCACCAAATTGGGCGGAGAAGCTAGCGAGCTCTTAGTCTTTGTGAACGCTTCCTGGCAGCGCGTATTCCAGTACCACGGGGCGTTTTTACGCAGCAACATGAAAAATGGTTGCGCTACATTCCTAGGTTAGGAAGTAACTTGCCGTAGAAATTGGCGACTCCCATGAACGACTGCAGCTGCTGCCTGTCTTTAGGCGCCGGTGCTTTGAGGAATGCGTCAAGCTTCTCTGTCGTTGCCGAGATGCTTGGGGTGGTGATTATGTGACAAGGGTAGCGAAGTTCCTGCTCGAAAAAAATTGCCCGCAGCTTCCCTCGGGGGAACACTGAGGAGGATGCGGAGCATATAATTGGTTAACGGGGTGTTGAAGTGCGACTTACTTGGGTCGATGGCTAAATTGGTTAACGTGGTTGTGAAATGGGGTGTTAAATTGCGACTTACTTGGGTCGATGGCTAAATTGGTTAACGTGGTTGTAGGAGGGGGTGTTAAATGAGTGAACACGTACACACGTATGCGAAAGGGCGGCGCTGGTCGAAGGGACGTCGATCATTGTGTTTGTGGATTCGTTGGAATTCATTTCACCGCGACCTTGGACGTCGACGCGCCGTACAAACCAACCGACAAGCGGCAACTGAGCGAGCGAGCGCCGACCTTGAGTATATATACAGCACGACGGCGCATGCACTGTCAGCTGTTGAATGTTCTCGAAGCGCGACGCCACATGCGCGTCCACTGGAGAATCAGGAGAGTTGTAGATGTCGAACGCGGTGTGTAGAGGAGGAAGGGTGCACAGATGGTGGAGGAGTGAAGCGCGCGCGGTGTGTAGAGGAGGAAGGGATGCACAGATGGTGGAAGAGTGGGCGACGGCGCGACGGCGCATGCGCGCGCGTCAGCTGTCGAATGTTCGAGAAGCGGTGCGGACGGCGCGGACGGCGCACTACAAGGCGCGAGTATAAGATGCTTCCGCATCTAAAACAAACATTTCTCCTTCTTGACGCGGGAGCCTCTTTCAAGAAGTCGTTTTAACACAGTTTCTAGATTCATGAAATTTTCTTCGCTGTCCTTACCAGTCACCAAGATGTCCAGGTAGCAACAAACCCCGCGCAAACCCTTCAGCATGATGTCTATCATTCTTTGGAAAATATCGGGTGAGGATGAAATTAGAAACGCGAGTCGATGAACAGCAAACAATCCTTCTTTCGTATTTAACGTGAGGTATTGTTTCGACGACTGGGACATAGCCACTTGCTGGTAGGTCCGATCAAGATCGATCTTTGAGAAATGCTTACCTCCCCACAAAGCTGCGAACAGGTCTTCCACCTTCAGCAATGGGTAGCAGTTGACATCAAGGCACGGGTTAACCGTCGTCTTGTAGTCGTCACAAATCCTTATGCTGCCGTCTTGCTTGATTACCGGTACTGCCGGCGTAGCATATACCAATGTCGTAACTGGCGATATAATCCAGAGTTTCTTCATTTTGGCCAACTCATCGTGAAAAGTTTATTGCAATGCGATTGGAACATTCCCGGCCTTTAGGAATCTCAACTTCATATGAGGTTAAAGAGAAAGTTCGGCACGCTCTTTCGTTATCGCGCCTAACTCGTCTTTGAAAAGGGGTCAGTAATTGGAGAACAATGCGCCGAGCCTCTTTTTCACGCTGATATGGATTGTGTCTGACCTTGAATTGTTATACAAGTTTCAGATTTTCGCCTAGTGCAGTTGGACGGCGTGTAACCACGCCCGGTCCAGTAGAGGTGGTCCCTTGTGGTACACGACGTAGAGCGGAAGACGCGCCAAATGTTCACCGTGCTGCACGTTTACCAAGGACACCCCCTGGGGTCGTACCAGTGCTCCTGTTTAGGTATGAAGTTTTACTGAAGTGGGCTCCCGGACGGCGGAAAGAAAGAGCTGACGGAACCGAGTCGTTGACATGACGGAAACAGACGCACCCGTGTCTAGCTCCATGTTCACCAAGACGTTTTCGATATTCATCTGTACGGTGAGTGGGTCGAGCTTAGCCATTGGCACGCTAGTAGACTGAGGGTCGAAGCTTTCCGCGATACAACCGTTAGAATCTTGACATTTATTTTCCCTGGCTTCTTCTTAGACGAACTCTTACGACCACTTTGGCACGCTCTCTGGACATGCCTCTTTTTGTCGCAGTTAAAACAGGTTGCGTCCACATGTGGGCACGCTTCACTCCTGTGTTTTGGCGAACCGCCGCGAAAACAGCTTTTTTTGTTTTCTGATATTCAGCTTGCACCTTGTTCACGTCGCCGACTGCGCAGTCACCGCCGTGTGCCTCAATGGCACTCTTTTTGGGCGCTTCCATGGCGTAGAGCCCGCTCCACCACTTTCTAGAACGTTAGTTTACTATCTTCCGTGAAAAGCACTCGCTGAATTTCTTCTCGTAGCAGGCCACTCACGAAGCGGTCCCGAAGGGACGCGTCCACTGCACTTTCAAACTCGCACGTTCGCGATAGTTTACGAGGCTTGGCGACAAACCTAGACAAGTACTCACCTTCTTTTTGACACCTCCGGTGAAACTTGGCTCGCGCTCCAATGACGGACGGCTTCGGAGACAGGTGGTTGCTCAAAACTTTCTTCAGGACTTCAAAACCCTTTTTAGAAGGCAGTTACAGAGCTGTTAATGACTTCAAAACCCTGTAAGTCTTGGGACCGATGATACTCGAAAACGCATGCACCTTGCCGCTGTCGAGTACACGGTTGACAATCGGGAACGACGTAAAACAATCTTCGTACGAAGCCCAGTTGCTGGCAGACTCGTCGAAAGGTTCCAGCTGCCCTAGTCTCGGCGAAGTGCGTCCCCGCTGCCTCAGCCTCAGTCATGATGAAAGTCACCCACTTTGCACAGTGCAAAAAGACGGTCTTCTTCATCGAGCCAAACTTGGAAACACTTGCCTTCCAAATTGAAGAACTAAGGCTTTAAAATTCCGTCCTCGTCGTCAGTTGTTGTGTGGGTGTCGATTCATGCGAAAGAGGAGCAGACAAGTTTTCTGGGAGTGAGTGACATTTATTGCCACATGTTCATCGTTCCATGGCCCGGTCCATGTAAGCCATGGGCGAGATGTGGCGCATGCTTTTTATTCGTTTCATGCGCGTGCACATCATCGGCTTGATCAAATACGCCGCTTGGCTGTACACCACACTTAACATGTTGGAGTAATTACTACAGGCAATAAAAATGCGCGAACAGATTGCTCGCGACCTTGACTGCGAAGATTTTCAACGCTGCGCACTCGGGTAAGAAGTGAAGTTTCTCACTGAACGCCACTCACCCGTCATCTCACGGGCCCCTACATGGCGGAGGTGACGTATACAACAAGGAGTGCTCCTGCGCATGTCGAAGTATTAAACGTCACACCGTGATATTTATTCCATTCCACGTGTGAAATTTGTGCAATCTGTTGCTTGAATAGAAGTAGAAATGTTGATAGAATAATAAAACATACAATCAGAATATGGGTGCGTTATACCCTATTTTTTAATTCCAATAGAGTGGGATGCTACACTAAGCTGCCTTCACTTCGGTTTGGTTAACGTACTCGCCATTCTCGCATCGTGCCTGTGCGAGCAATGAGAATGCTTGGCGTACTTTTTGCCCGTGAAAATAATTTGAAGCACTGCAATGTAGCGAAGTTACAAGGCACATCACGGGTGCAAACAGTAGGCGTCGTATAAAGCTTGCTTTCAGGCACTGTATGTTTTGAAATATGGCAACTACATTCAGAGACAGCTGATTGTATGATACGGTCTACTTCTATTTAACAGAAATACGGGCGGTAATTACTAGGGCAGTTTTGCTGGGTTTACAGTATTGATTTAAGTGGCTCTTTTAAAGGCAGACATATCACGTCCTGCTCATCTGCTAAGTAGAACGTGGGATTGGCGTAGTTGCTAATTTGTTATTGAACTTCTCAGCGAAAAAATTTCAGACAAAGAACGCAAAAGGCACAAGAGCACTCGTCCTCGTCTCTTATTTTCGTCGTCTGAAATGTTTGCGCTGAGAAGTTAAATAATACTCTGCGAAGACTCGCTAGCTGGTTTCTGATGGCTTCGCGAATAAATAATGCACATGACAATATGCTAGATAAGGTATTTAACCGAAATGCATGCAACAATATACCCATAGCTGCAGAAAAAAATGTATTCATCGTCGCGCAACATGAAAATGCTGTCTCGGATGCGTACACAGTGATGTTTCATTGAGCCACTGTTGCGGAAAAGCTCGCAGCTCAAGTTCGGCGAAAGTAATTCCCAAAGCAACAAGCGGGCAGAAATTTCCCATTTCCTACGAGCCTCTCTTATATGATGAGACATCAAGCTGTCGGGGTTCGCCTGTCCATACCATTTTTAAGCTCGTACATTAAATACAGCCTCCAAGCAACGTTGGACCGAAGGCGCCCTACGTTTCCTCTAATAAGAAGTTGATTTATAACAACGCTTTTGAAAAGTGTTTGAGTCAAGGAAAACTCTCTGGTATGAACCGCGTCAATGTATTTTCTTCAATTAGTGGCGTATTTGGCATAGAATATTTGAAATCTGGGCCTCGTCAGGGTATTGTGTGAGGAACAAAAAAAATTGACTAGAAAATTAAGTGCATGAGATGAGTTATGTGAACCACTCGGATCTTTATGGCTGGGCTTGTGTTTCCATAAGATTGAAAATGGTTAGCAATGTACCTGGTTTGCCTGCATCTTTTCTAAATATAGTGCAGAGGTAAGCAACCTCGTGAGCTAGAACGGCAAGTTCTATGAACCCAACATGGTGGGGGGAAACGGTGGATTTTAGGAGCAGGAGACGTTGGCCTATTTCCAGATGAAAGGAAAAGAAATAACATGCTGCAAATTAACATTGTAATAAACTAGGATATGAACTATGCTCATTTTCAGTGCGCGTGTGACAAGGTTGTAATTGAGAAACTGAAGTTACAAGCAGAAATATATTCCCTTTAACGCAACATTTCTGACGAACTCGTTAGGCCACTCGCGAATCTATTCTCTCTCTTTTTAGAGGAATTCTGCAATGAAATAAAAACGTTGTCTGTCTAAGTTTGTACACGGGGGAGGGCAATGCCTAATGCAAGCGACTTGTCTTTGTTCCTTCCTAAGTCGATTTGAGGTCAGAACTGTCATGGCAACGTCGTAACTGGTGCATAAAGTCACCCATCACTGACGTCGAAATTGAGGAGTTGTCTGTGAAACAAATTTTACAATCGAGTCCCTTTTAAGGCAGACTGCATAAACGCCCCGGCTCACCTACACATAGAGGCATCGGCCACGTGAAAAATAAACAAGCATGCATAGTACGATTCTCACTTGCCCACCGGCTGGCAACGTTAACAGCCTCCTACCCACCCATTTCCCATTTTATGGACTTATGTGTCAATTGACGCATAGGGTACGCTACGACAGCGCATGGTAATAAGGTTACATAAAAATCCACTCCCACTAGGAATCAGTTCAGTGTGTACACAGCTACCCTCGTTTCTATGCACCTAGTCCCTCATTTTTTTCCGCGGGCGAGATTGCTTGGCTTCTTGGTACAACTACGATTAAAAAGCAGCGTCTTCACTCGTTGTGGCAACTGTTTTAGCAACTACCACTCAACTGATACTATATAACTTATTGCCACTATCTCAAGTCAATCGTGAATGCTGAGCAGCTGCCTAAATACATAAGAATGAAGAAAACCCACTAAATTTGTTTAAAAGGTAGTAATAGCAAATGCATGATCAGTAAAAGATTCCAGCAAGGTGAAGCAAAGGGTGCGTCTGAATAAACCTCACCAACACGCCAAAGTTTCGTCTCTTACAAACCTGCTGAATGGTTAAAATTTTGGTGATTTGATTGCTGCTTCCTGGCTATATTTCAGAATTAGGCAGAAATAAGAAACACAGTGTTGTATCTAAAAGCGTAACTTAATGACTATTGTCCTTGTACTATAGCTCACTTTTTTTCTTTCATTTGACTACGTTAGAGACTTGAGTTGAGTAGTGCGTTACGTTAGCAAATTTAAATGTCAAAAAAGTGTCACGTCGGGCACAACCTCAGAAGCGAAATCGGTAGTGAATGCAGTCGGTAGATGATCAACATATTTGTCTTGTTCGAATATGGCTTACAAACTAACATGCCTGAGCACCTTCTGCTATTTTCAGAGCGCTGGAAAGGGTTAATGAGTGTATGACAACAACTGTATCAGCTTTGGTACACAACATAAATCTCAACAAGCTGTCAAAAGAGACGACAAAATGTGCATCACACAGTGCGGCAGGTGATATTTCAAACAGAAAAAAATAAACTCTTGTTGTACAATAAGCTATTTTATTAGGACTGAATAACCTACATATTTTTGAGAAAGTGATTCGCAATGAAAGAATGACTTCGTCAACTCAACATGAAAGGCAGCAGTCTGGCAGTGCCCTGTGAGCAGAGCACCCTCAACACCCCATTCGGGCACGGAGTGTGATGACCCGAAAAAGTATTGGCCTTGTATCTGCATGTTAATCTGCAAATGTCGTAGAGAGACCATATTCTTGTGTATAGAGAGTGAACAAAACATTTATTTGATGTTCTGCGCAAGGAAATCGGTGAATGGTCTTCTGGAAGCGCTGCGTTAGAGTGCAGTGAAGGCGAACGAGCGTGCAGCGGAGGCGAACGAGCGCATCAAGGCACGTCACACGTGAGACATGACCGCCTTCTGGCAGTTTTCTGAGAAGACAAAGCGCGTGGCTCTTAGGCGTGAGTGTGCGCCCATCTCAAAAGTGATATTGTGTAGAACACAAAGCGACGTGCAGGTGCCACCACCGTCTCGTCTTAGCAAAGCCTTGGAAACACTCGTCTTTCCGTGCAAGCGTTGCATGGTCAGCGCAGCGTGATAACCGCTATGGTCTTTAATATTATTTATGTATGCCTTTTCTAGTAAAAGACGCACATGCAGAATATATGCGTGTTGTTATGACGCCCCAGACATGCGCAATATTTGCTATTTGTTTGACAATTGCACAAGCATGAACGCTCAACCTTGAGCAACATCGGTGGGCGCTGCGGATGGGGTCAGCCGTTTGAAGTTCCCGATGCCGCTCGGAGTGGACCAACACACGAACGTACAGACAGACAGGCAGACAGACCAAAATTTTTGCGTCATTGTTCCCCAAGAAAGACTATCGTCAATAAAAAAAAGGGCACCGGATCTGCATGGTACATTGCGAATGCCACCGAAAGACGATATTCTTGCGTCTGGAGAGAGTGAACAAAACAATAATTTGATGTTCTGCGCAAGAAAATTGGTGAAAGGTATTTTGAAGGCGCTGCGTTAGAGTGCCTCGAGCGTGCAGCGAAGGCGAACGAGCGCATCGAGGCACGTTGGACGCGAGCGCCATCTTCCAGTTATCTTCGAAAACGAAGAAAGGCATGCGTGCCTGCAGAGAAAGATGCGTGCCATTCTCGAAGGCGATAAGATGTACAACGCAAAGCGACGGGTAGATGCCACCACCATGTCGTTTCAGCAAAGCGTTGGTAACACTGGCGTTTTTGAGCACTGCTTTGCACTGTCAGCGCAGCGTGTTTAACGCTACGGTCCTTAGAATTACTTGTGTGCGCCGTCTCTTGTATGAAGAAAACATACAAAACATCGACGTGTTGCTACGGTACCTCAGATATAGCATTGATTGTTTTTAAAGACGATAGTATCTCTTGGGGAACTTCGACGCAAAAATTTTGGTCTGTCTGTCTGTCTGTCCGTCCATCCATCTGTCCGTCCGTCTGGACATTTGTCTCTTTGTCCACTCCTAATGGCATCGGGTACTTGAAATGGCCGACCCCATCCGCAGCACCCACCATCATTGCTCAAGATTTAGCGTTCATACTTGTGCGATTGCCAATTAAAAGGAAATGATTGCGTATGTCTGGGGCATCATAGCAACACGTATGTATTCTGCATGTGCACCTTTTGCTATAAAAGGCATACATAGTCACTTTAAAGAACCGTAGCGCTTATCACGCTGCTCTGACCACGCCATGCTTGCACGAAAAGGCGAGTGTTTCCAACGCTTTGCTAAGACTAGATGGTGGTGGCACCTACCCATCGCATTGCGTTCTACACCTTTTCACCTCTGAGACGGGCGTGCACTCCCGTCTCAGAGCCACGCGCTACGTCTTCCAAAAAAAAAAAAAACTGCCAGATGGCGATCACGTCTGACGTGTGACGTGACTTGATGCGTTCGTTCGCCTCCGCTGCAGGCTCGAGGTACTCTAACGCAGCGCCTCCAGAATACCATTCACCAAATTTCTTGCACAGAACATCAACTATATCTTTTGTTCACTCTCTTCACACGCAAGACTTTCGTATTTCGACGACATTTGAAGATAACATGCAGATACGGGTCCGGTTTTTTAATTGACAATCGTACAAGTATGAACGCTGAAGCTTGAGCAATACTGGTGGGTGCTGCGGATGGGGTTGGCCGTTTGAGTTATCGTTATGGGCGGACAAATAGACAAACGTACAGACAGACAGACAGACAGACAGACGGACGGACGGACAGACAGACAAACAGACAGGCAGACAGACAAACAGACAAACAGACAGACAGACAGACAGACAGACGGAGAGACAGATAGACAGACAGACAGACAGACCAAAATTTTGTCATCGAAGGTCCCCAAGAAAGACTATCGTCTTTAAAAAAGGCGACCTTCAGCGCTGGCTGCTTCTGGGGTCTCGGCAAAAGCCAGAAACATTCAACCGCACTTCGGGAAGACAGACCTGCAGGTAACTTAAAGGCATGCGTCCCGTCGCTGCCACCTTGATTGCACTTCCAGAAAGCGTATAATATAAAAGCGCATTGCACCTCAGGTCTTATCTAGCCCGAAGAAGCTGGCCAGGCTTTGACTGAGAGAACTTAAATATTTATTGATTCCTGTTCGCACTTTCTTTTTATGTACTATTCCCCGATGAGGCATTGTCGAAACTTGACCTATGAAAGCGATGTTTGCGTAATTGTAGTTTCCTAGTCATAGCAACTATACAAACAAGATCGCGGTTGCAATCGCTGTATAGTTATTTACTTTTCATAATTGTTACTTGCAGGAATCCAGACAAAACTTATGTTTCGGTGGTCACGATTGTGTCAAATGCTGAAAAATCGCTGAGCAAATCATTTCGCTGTAATCGAAGTTTCGAGAATTACACATGTCTTCGCTAGGATACCAAGCGCATGTAATATACCGTAAGCTGTGCGCGCTGTGGTGATTTCATCAGCACTTTGGTCAAAAGCCGGAAACAAGTTTCACCACGTGGTGCTCCAATTAAAATTCAGCTTGATAGCACTATCGAACGCAAATAAGTAGTTCATCTTAGGTCGCATGTTTTGTTATTACAAGATTCGTTTTAAGGAACGAAAACATTTTTCAATTTCGCCGTTCACTGTAGCATGAGGAAGCTGCCATATGACAATGGGGGAAAATATCTAATAATCATTACATTGAAATATTATCTTCTCCAAATATAACACTGTATTCATAAAAGTAGTCACGTAAAAAAACTGTATTTACTTTCGATTGAGGTTGAAAGCTAATCGTAGATTTAGCAACACGTTGTGTAAGTTGGGTCTGAATCTAGACCATAATGCTAATTTACTGAATCATGTGATTTGTTTTGTTGCAAAAAAAGATGTAATTGATCGCTAAACACTTTGACCTGCACGGCAAGGTGTGCCTTATGTGAAGTTAGCCTTTGTTGCACAAATGTTCATAAATAGCAACCCAATATTGAAAAAATTTCACAACTAGACCAATGTCCCTATTCTCTCAGAGCGTATCTAAAAAAAAACTGCAGTAATATTATTGAGCTTCGAACAACTTACATAAACACCTTTGCTTATTATGTAAACCACAGTTGGTAATGAAAGAAATAAAACGCTTTTCTATGAAATTGATTTCGATAAACTACGCTGACACGAGACTCTATATAATTTGGAATTGCCTCACGTGACCAAAATATATTTTCGCTTCGAAATATTCTAAAAAGTCACTGTTGTTAGTGCACAAAATAGCAAATCACTACCTGCAGCATTTGCAATAAGTGCCTGTGATTCGCTTTACTTCTACACAAAGCTATCATTCGACAGTTACAAGTTCAGAACGGTATGCTTTAGGATTGCAATTTTTGAGAGCATAAATTTTAAAAACGCGCTTGTTAATATGGCAGCTTTTTGCGGGTGTATTTTTATGGTATCTTCACGTGCGCAGCTTAGCTGATAGGTAGGCTGGGAACGTGCATTTTGAAGTCATGAGTCAAAACATACTCATTTTCCCCAAACATATTTAGCATCGTATGTTGTATTGAAGCACAATTGGAAATTCGATATTGAAAAACTAATAATGACTTGTTCATTTAAGGTTAGGATAAGGTTATCACTTATTCAAGTTTCTGTTATTTTTTCATGGCCACCACTATTCACCAAAGTTGCCGTAATACATCGGCACCGGGGAGTAGGAAACTTAAGGTTGCCTATACGTGCATCCTGACGACGTATTTTTATTTATTTGTTTTATTTTATTTAATAATACTGTCAACCCTCGCTTGAGGGTCATAACAGGGAGGGTTCATGAACGGCGAAGTGCCGCCAAGTATATCGATCCAGCCATGAATAGGGGAATCGGAGTTCTCCTTCCGCAACGGAGGCACCAAGGTGAGGCACCCGGGTCTCGAGGAAGGTGCGCTCTCAACTTGCACTGCAGACAGGGAATGCGGCAAGCGAAGCGTGCAAACAACGACTCACACATGAGCGCAGACATGTCCATAATCAGCATTTCTGCTTACTAAGCTCCCTTACCATTCCGCTGAAGGCAGGTACGTTGTTCTACTTGTCTCGTTGCCTTCTCGCTGGGAGTCCGCATCAGGTCTTCATTTGTTGGAGCAGAAGAGGAACAAGCTCAAAAAAGGAGAAATTCGTCTGTGGTACTGCACTCCTTTGTTTCTCAGCAGAAGTGGACGAGCAGGAAACGTTAGGTTTCGTTTAATAGTAAAACGAAAGAAAAGAAGATGCGCAGGGTGGTTCAGGGGCATTTACGGACGTCAAACGTAAAAGTTTTTTACTTCACCTAAAGCATTTTAACAACATTTTTTCTTCACATTGTTTTGAGTCTATATGCTGTGTAATAAACATGTGTTTTGCTTTAAAGTGCTTCATTAATTGGTTCTCTTTTGAGGCTGAGACATGCAGTGGCAGATGCGTCAGAAATTAGGCGCGTATAAAAGGTACCATAATTTTTTTAGAATACAGTTTGATATGCAAATATATAAGGACTATTACTTAGGCCAATTGTGAAAAACCCAGACTGCGAAATTGAACAAGGTAATACTCCTATTTCAGTCGGGCAGCAGATAGTCACCAACAGATTCGTATGTAAGCAAGGACACTGTGGCACACGGAACACCGCATATAAAGTTATTTTTCTATACCCATGGATTGATCAGTTTTCTGAAATGCGCTCTACATTCACGTTCACTGTGAAAAGCGGTATCGTCATATTTTCTTTGCCCAGTCATCACCAACTTATAAAAATGCTTTTTCTGAACATTATCAGCAACTTATAATTGCGGCCGAGGCGTATTAAGGACAATTTGCAAAATCTTTACCTGTGCCATGGTAAAAGTGAAAATTCAAGATCACAGAACACAATCCAATAAAAAAGGACCAGTAAAGTTCTGAGTCTTCTTAGAGAGACTTTATGTGGGCATTTTTTGTGATGAGATGCCACGTGTTACGTACCTTTACGTTAGATGGACATATTGATAAGAAATATCACTACCAGGAAAAACAAGGGAAGCGCGGGTAGAGAATGAAGACAACGTTGCCTCCACTGCGATCCCTCTGACTGGGTACGAGCCAGGGCGGTGGAGATCATCATCATTATACGGTGATTGCGGACTCAGGGCCCATTAAAAACCCCTAATAATTTACCTCGCCTTGTGTAACAATTTGGTGGAGGTGCTGGGTAGGACGAACCCAAAGACGGGAGCTTCACTACCAGGACTTCGTCGCAGCCGCCACCTCGCCGGACTTCCACCTTCACCGATCGTAATGGCCCAAGAGCAGCCATCCAACGCTTAGAGGCCAACTCCGATGGGTTCCGCGCCGTACTACAGAGTGCCGCCAAACTTCGGTGGAACCTCAGGAGAAGACGTCGACGTGTGGCTCAAGAACTACAAGCGGGTGAGCAGAAGCAATGGCTGGGACTCGAACGAACAGCTCAATCATGCTGTATTCTCGTTAACTGACACCGCCCTCATGTGGTACGAGAACCACGAGGACATGTTCACTACTTGGGAACGTTTTGTTGAAGAAGTGCAGAAGTGTTTCGGTGATTCAGATGCAAAGAAGAAACGCGGGGAGCAGACATTGTCTCAGAGGGCACGGCTTCCAGGAGAAACATGTACGACATACATTGAAGAAATATTGAAGCTGTGCAAGATCGTGAATGGGAGGATGTCTGAAGAAGACAAGGTTGGACACGTTCTCAAGGGTATAGCCGAAGACGTGTATAATTTCTTAATTGGGAAAGACTGCTTGAACTCCGTGTCTGACGTGATGAAGCATTGTCGTACCTTTGAATCCCTCAAGATGCGACGAATTTCTCCTAAATTCGGCCATCTGTCCAACGTCCCCACTGTTGCTAGTGTTGAAACAGTGCCGCCTAACGAGCTTGCTTTGACCATACGGCAGAATGTCAGAGAAGAGCTGTTTCGATCTCAGGAGACCTATCATCGCCCCAGCGATTTTCAGGATGTGTACGTAAACGAACCAGAACGTGTGCGGACTCCTATTTCTCTTCCACCATGGCAACCATCGGTCAACGCTGCAGACGCTTATGAATATCAAGGCACACGGCAGGCTGGATTCCCCCGTCATCCAACTCCCAACTACGAACGAAGTTTTCGCCCGCCTGTTTACCCAACATCGCCTGCCTACAGTGCCCCTGAAGGGCGGCACCACTATCCCATGCCTTCCAAGAGGAGTCGTTGCTCTGGGCAGCCACGTGCCCCTCGACCAATTCCGGTATGCTACAACTGTGGCGTCCCGGGTCATATCGCACGTTTTTGTGACCACCGCCCATATCAGCGACAGTCTTGGCCTTTGTATCACCAACATTTCGACCAATCGCACTCCAGGTCACGGAAACCACGCGCACCTACCGGGTCACGCTACCCCTCGCCGGCCTCTGATCGAAGTTTGACGCCACCTCCAGCTCCCCGTGCTCCACGATCGCCGTCGCCACGGCGACGCGCACGTACACCGCCGCCGGAAAACTAGTCGGTGCGGCCAGTGGGGGTGAAGCCGCAAGATCACAGGTGCTATCTACAGATATACCCCCGTCAGCGTTTATGTTGAAGAACAAAGTTCGTGTAGTTGTCGATGGAGTGGCTACTATGGCACTTGTGGATACAGGCGCGACAGTTTCGGTGATGAGTGTAAATTTTAAGAACCTGCTAGGACCAAAAGTGATGTTTTGCCTGAACCGTGGGGTGACATTTCGTGGTGTAAGTGGTGACGTGTTGTGTCCGGTGGGATATTGTACTGTGGACGTCTCGCTGTGTGGCAAGGTGTTTTGCACAGAGTTCGCGGTGATTCCGCGGTCTACACATGACGTTATCTTGGGTATTGACTTCTTGTGTGAGTGTGGGGCAACTGTAGACTGCAGAAGTGGGCATCTTTCTATACGGGACTTTCCAAACGGCGCTCTTGGAAAATACTTGTCCGGAGGAATGCATCTTTTTCGTCTCCGTGGATACAGTCGTTCCTGCATTTTCTGCTGTGTGTGTTCCTGTGACATGTTCCAGTAACAACTGTGGCACGTTTGACGCCACGCTCAAACCGATTCCCTCGGCATGCCTGAAAAAGAACATTCTCATTCCCAATTGTATAGTGTCAGTCGTTGATGGACGGGCAGGTGTGTGGACAATGAACAGTTCCATGGAGCCTGCAATTCTGCCAGGCGGCATGAAACTTGCAGTATTTAGACCCGAGTCATGTACGACGCTGGTTGCGCTTGTTGATGCTACAAGCCAAAATGAACATCTAGGCTTAGAAGGTTCAGAAGATTCCCAATTGCTACAAATGGTCTGCAAGTCACTTGACCAAAGCGAACATCATACCCTGCTCGACGTTCTGTCTAAGCACTCGAAAGTGTTCGATTTTTCTAAATACAGCCAAAGGCCCTTAATTCCAGCGTCCCGGATACGTCATCAGATCCACACCGAATCGGCGCATCCCATTAGGCAAAAACCTTACCGAGTGGCACCATCGGAGCGCAAGATCATCAACGAGCAAGTTCAAGAGATGCTGGAAAAGGGAATAATACAGGAATCGGCGAGTCCGTGGGCTGCTCCCGTCATTCTAGTGAGGAAGAAGGATGGTACGTGCAGATTTTGCGTTGACTGCCGCCGACTGAATTCTGTCACCAAGAAAGACGTCTATCCACTGCCGCGCATCGATGACGCTCTAGACTGCCTGCATTCCGCGTCCTACTTTTCATCTGTCGACCTGAGATCAGGTTACTGGCAAATTCTGATGCACGCAGCTGACAAAGAAAAGACGGCATTTGTTACGACCGACGGACTTTACGAGTTCAACGTTATGCCGTTCGGATTATGTAATGCTCCTGCGACATTCGAAAGATTTATGGACTCTATATTGCGTGGTTTGAAATGGCATATATGTATGTGTTACCTTGATGATGTCGTAATTTTTGGCCGTACGTTTGAGGAGCACAACACTCGCCTAGACCTCGTGCTCAGCTGCACTGAAAAAGCTGGCCTTGTATTGAATTCAAAAAAGTGCCACTTTGGCGAGCGACAGACATTGGTGTTAGGACATCTCGTCGACAAAGATGGCATTAGACCTGACCCGCAAAAGACAGCGGCCGTTGAATCGTTCGAGCGTCCTAAATCTGTGAAACAACTGCGTAGCTTCATCGGGCTCTGCTCGTATTTCCGCCGGTTCGTACCCAAGTTTGCGGATGTCGTTCACCCCCTGACGAGCCTTCTACGCAAGAACAGCCCGGTTCAGTGGACCTCCGAGTGCGATGCCACTTTTCACAAGCTGAAGTGTTTGTTAACTTCGCAGCCAATACTTCGGCACTTCAATCCTTCGTCGCCCACAGAAATTCACACAGACGCAAGTGGCATCGGTATCGGTGATGTTCTCGTTCAGCGTTCTGGCAAGAAGGAACACGTTGTGGCGTACGCAAGTCGTTCTTTAATCAAGCCTGAACGCAACTACACAGTGACCGAACAGGAATGCCTAGCGGTAGTCTTTGCCGTGCAACGGTTTCGCTCATCTATGGTCGCCCGTTCACTATCGTCACGGATCACGATTCCCTGTGTTGGCTGGTCAACCTTCGTGACCCATCCGGCCACCTCGCACGATGGGCCGTTTGTTTGCAAGAACATGTCTGCACCATTTTAAACAAGACCGGCCGTCTACACGCTGATGCGGATTGCCTCTCCAGAATGCCGCTACCATCGACAGATTGTGAAGGCGATAACTTTGACCACCTTATCGCTTCGCTGTCGTCTGGCTTTCCCGATGCCGTGACTTTCGCCGCTGAGCAGCGTAATGACCCAAGCTTGAAAGCTCTCTTCCCTGGAGCGAGAAATTCATTAGGCGAAGGCCAATTCTGCGTCCGAAATGGTCTTCTTTACCAGAGAAACTTGTCCACGACGGGCGCCCGCTTTCTGTTAGTTGTTCCTGCGTCTCTCCAAACGTCTGTTCTGCGTCTCACGCATGATGACCCCACCTCTGGCCATCTAGGCACCGCACGAACACTTAGTCGCACGAAAGAGCGGTTCTATTGGCCGAAAATGAGCAAGACAATTAAGAACTACGTGGCCAGCTGTATGCAGTGCCAGAGCCACAAGCGGCCCTCCTCGGGCCCAGTTGGTCACCTGCAACCTGTAAAGCCTCCCGGTTCCCCTTTTGAAAAGGTCGGCATTGATCTGATGGGACCATTTCCACGCTCCTCAAAAGGTAACCGGTGGGTAATTGTATGCGCCGACTACCTGGTGCGGTACTGCGAGACGGCTGCCTTATGCTCCGCCACGGCAGTCCAGGTTTCGGAGTTCCTGTTGAATTCAGTCATCCTCCGACACGGACCTCCTCGCGTGATAATAAGTGACCGTGGACGACAATTTACCGCTGATATTGTCGAATCATTACTTCATTTGTGTGCTTCCAAGTTCCGACACTCAACTGCGTATCATCCACAAACTAACGGCCTCACCGAGCGCACAAACCGAACGTTGATCAACATGTTGTCAATGTACGTCGCCTCCGACCACAAAAACTGGGATGAAGTTTTACCATTCGTCACGTACGCCTTCAACAAGTCAAAACACGAAACGACAGGCTACAGCCCTTTCTATCTGCTCTACGCTCGCTCACCTCGACATACGCTGGACACTATCTTTTCTTTTGTCGTCCATGACGATTTAACAATTGCGGAAACTTTGTGTCGTACGGAAGAGACACGTCGACTTGCCTGCCTACGTACACTGGCAGCGCAAGAGTCCTCCAAAACTCGCTACGACAGTCAACACAGGCTTGTAACTTATGCTCCCGGTGATCTAGTGTGGGTGTGGACCCCAATACGCAGACGTGGCTTGAGCCAAAAGCTACTGGCACACTACGCTGGTCCTTTCGTGATACTTCATCGTCTCAGCGAGGTCAACTATGAAATTGCACGTGTCACCACTAGTGGCCGACGTTCAAGCAAGACAGACGTGACGCATGTTGCCCGCCTGAAGTCGTTTACACGGAGGATGCAAGAATGACTCGCCCAGAGGGCTTCGTCTGAGACCGGAGGAATGATAAGAAGTATCACTACCAGGAAAAACAAGGGAAGCGCGGGTAGAGAATGAAGACAACGTTGCCTCCACCGCGATCCCTCTGAGTGGGTACGAGCCAGGGCGGTGGAGATCATCATCATTATACGGTGATTGCGGACTCAGGGCCCATTAAAAACCCCCATTAATTTACCTCGCCTTGTGTAACAAAATTTTCGATGTACACTATGTAGAATACGTATACCATGAGATACAAGTGTGGAGGATATTTTATCTTAACTACCTCATCCTAAGCTCAACGTATGAAACATGCAGCCTTCCCCGTGACGCCATTGCATCTACATCATTAGAAGTTTTCAACGAACTTAGAAAGGTTGAAGTAGAACCACGTAATGCAAAATCCGGAAAGGGTGAGAGGGCAGTGGTGAGCACGCAATTCATCGTATTTCTCACCGCGTAAATTATATTGTCCGACATTTCAAGACTGATTTTCCACCAAAAATATGCTCAACAGACTCTGTGCCGGAATGGATGAGTTGTCCTCGAATGAGAATATATCGTTGAGCAGAACGTGCCCAGTCAAGCACCGCATGCTGTTCATCCCTTGCAAAACCAATGTTACCTATCCAATTATAATGTCTTGCAGTAATATTTATGTGGGCCACACAGGGTGTTTCTTTAACAGTCACTTGCCTGACTGCTATACCTCTTGAAAGAATGCGTCGTTTACCCATTTGTCTGTCCACTGTGGTGCCTGCAGTGACACCCCATAATTTTGACGTGCCAGCACCATTTATGGAAACACGGATTCTCACTTAGGAGCAATCGCTGAAGCCTTCACCATCAGCAGAAAATGGGACATGTGTGTTAGGTCACTGTCGATTGCGTTACTTGATTGCGAGCAGATTTACTTGGAGAACATGTAATGATGCTACAAGTGTACTGTTTCTGTCATATCCTTAGGTTCCATGTGCGTGTTTAGCCCTCCCTTTATTCTGTTTTGCTTAAATAAATCCTTCATTTGTCTCTCAGAGTTCATGCTCTCAAGTGCTCAAGTGCTTCTGCGTTTTTTGCTTTTGAGCTGCTTTATATTGTAACAAGGGCGAAAAATTCAGAAATGACTGTCCCCTTCACGTTAGGGTCGAATAATATTTTAAATTTATTAATAGGTAACCTTTCATTGATTTAGTTTTTTTCCGATAATGGCTTTCGTTGCGGTATTTTATAAATTCATTGGCATTTTCATTAGTTCTTTAAAAAGGGCATTAACTGTTGGAGAAGCATTGTTTGTGCTTGATCTCGAGCGGGGTCATACTGTCAGACATGGTAGAGATCTGAGATCACTTGTGGACGTTCCCGACTTCGTGAAATTCGCGCTTCGCCGAGTGGACAGAACGATAGTGCCATATTCGCGTGATGACATGAATTTAACGATCAATGGTCTTGGTTTATGGTGGATATCACAGCATGTCACATTTTGTCGAAGCTCGCCTATTCGTGTGCACCGAAATCGAAGGTGTTTTTTTGGCGACCACATATCGAACAGACATAACGGACGCATGCTGCAAGGTGGAGGTTTAGGCCACATCGCTAATTGCTAAGCAGAGATGAGGAAAAGAAGCAGTAAAAAAGACGCTGACACAATAAAACGGCATCCTTTCTTCATTCGTTAATTAGATAATGCTGACGCCCTCATTAACACTACAATTGCACACTGACGTGACATTTTCTTAGAGGCTCCCCATGCAAGATTGTACGGCAATATACAGGCCTTAATTAAACCATCAGGGTGGAAGTCACACTCTATCTAGGCGGTGCTGCGAAAAATGCCGCCACCAGCGCCCCGACTGACGCTCCAGCCATAAAGTGTAATGCAGAGAGAGCCGTCCGCAAGCGAACGTGCTTAGACCCTCCTGTTTCGTCGGTATTCAGGGGTGGTTTCTATAAAGTAAGTACCTGGCAAGCTTCTTCAGTGAATCCTACCTCGCTTCAGAAAAGCAGGAAGCTCATCAAAGCTAACGGCGGGTACAACAAAAAAGATGTTTCAGTTATTTCTGTTTTGTAATTTAAGTGCAAGCGAACATCGTATGACATCGAGACAAGCAAGCACTCCGACGTGCGTTATTGAACACCTAAAAGCGTTAAACTTGGGCATACCCATGATGCCAAAGCGATGAAGTACGTACCTGAGCCACCTATTCTACGATCTGTGAATCTAGCTTCATCTGGCACGAATGGCCCTGACGATTGTCGTTTTTGCATTTGCATTTTCTATCAATCTCTAGCTTCCTGTGCGTTTAACTGTTGCTAAAATGTTCTTTTGACGGTTTTCTTCCGTTCCATACACTGCAAATAGGGATAAATACGTGTCCATTTTCTCAGTGAACATTGACAGGCAAAACCGAGGCCTCCGAGATATCTCCGGCAATCATGACAACCAACGGTAAGAAAAACCCGATTGTGGTCGCGATCAGTTTGCGATTAACCTGTGTGGCATACGTGTTCGCATTTCCTATATAATTAAAGCCGGAAATTGGAGCCTCCAAAGCCCTACGTGCGTAATTCTGCGTCGTGGCGACCACTTCAGATTATCGGTGGTCACGGAGTGTGCGATGTTTATCGCGCGCGTCACCTGTCCACTGTTGCACGGCGCAAATGCACCACGGTCAGAGGCCCTGGCAAGCTTCTTAATCAAAATTAACACGGTTCTCCGTGGTGTGGACCGGACGCACTATCCTATATCACCTATATTATCACACTTTCTCATGCAACCGGCTGTGGAGACAAGAGTATTTCGCTTACCCAACACGTTCGCAACAGCCCGTATCCAGGGCTCTCACCGTTCTGTTTCGCAAATTCTGCGGAAATCAGCAAAACTTAAGTCCTTTACATTCGTGGCAATTCTCAACGCAACAGTAGCGTCGACTGGGTTCTTCTTGTAAAGCGCAGAGCTGTTGCGTCTGCTTTTGTTTTCGTTGTCGTTTTGGCGAGTTAACCAGCAAGCACATTATGGCAGTTCGGTGACGCGTCCGAATAGCGAAGATAATTTTGTAGCAGTCTTTTTAAGTGTTCTTTGTGCAAATGCACCAAATATTTAGCTGAATCTTTGTTTCGTACGCTGTAGTTGCACCTAGTTTCGCATAAAACTGTGCAAGGGAGTCGGGCTTTGCACTACTCAAAACATCGTCGACAGTTGGCGCTGCGGGTCTGCAAAACTTCAGAGTCTGACGTCTCTACAGGCATTTGTGGGATGTGAAGCGACATAAGCTTTTCCCGCTGGTGAAAGTTGACGGGAGTCACGCAAGTGGACTTCACTTATTCACATCGTCTTTGCCTTCCCTCGGAGCTACGCGCACATCGCTCATCACACGTACAGGTGTGTGACAACAACAACAACAACAACAACAGCAACAACAACAACACCAACAAAAACAACAACAACAACAACAACAACAACAATAATAATAATAATAATAATAATAATAATAATAATAATAATAATAATAATAATAATGCAGTGAAGTGTTTTTGCTTTCATACAAAGGAGAAAGCCGGGGCGAAAGGCTGGGGTGTTTGACAAATTCCTCGGCTTCATAGTACAGCCTGGCGACAGTTAAAAAAACAATATACCTACATACATGACTTAATGAATAGATAAATCAGCTACACTTGCAAGTACAACTAAATAAACTCTTCTTAAGCATATAGCAGTGAAAACGTCATACTTAACAAAGACCACAGTCGAATAAATATTTCTTTGTTTTCCTTTTGAATGCTTTCATTGAAACATGAAAATTAACATTTGTAGACATTTTATTCATAACCACAGTCACCTTATAAGTTACATTTTGTTTGCCATATATAGTACGCGTCTTAGGGACCTGCAGGCTTTGTTTTCGAAATTGGTCTGTATAGTTAGTCAAAGTATTGCTTTGAATATGTAAATGATTGACATTAAATATGCTGCAACAGACAAAAATTCCCTTTAAGCAAAGCATAGTGACAAAAATTGGCGAAGTGGGAAGATCCTGGGGACTGCCTCAGTAACCATGAATGTACCGCAAAGCTTTCTCTTGAAGTACTTGTATTTTCTGATAGTTAGTAGTCGCAGGTGTTCTCCAGACCAGAATACAATAGGTTAGTTTAGAATATACAAGCGCATAGTACATGTAGGTGGTAATGGTAGTGGTGGTGGTGGTGGTGTTGCAGCAGGCGGGGTTAGCCTGGCCTGCATGGCTGGCAATGATTCTGCCTGAGCATCTCCTGAATTCGGAAATTGTCATCACGTGTCAGACAGCCCAGTGTTTCGCAGGAAGACCAACAAAATTCGTTGCACGTTGCTCCTAGTTGCCGCGGGTACTTCAAGAAAAATGACGTCATCAACTGCTCGGTGCCTATGACAGCTTTTTTTCAAGGTGCGGATCATCGCTGCTCTTTGCACATCAAACTCTGGGCAAAGCCAAACGAAATGTTCAATATCCCTGCTGTCACCGCGGAAGGCACAGAACGAGGAAGCGTATCTCCCAGTCTCGAATGGCCAGGTCGTGGTGTATGCGGAGCCGGTTCTTATGCGGTGCAACATCGTCGCTTGTTCACAAGAAAGTCCATGAATTACACATGCTTGGTGTGGAGACTTGTAGATCGTCTTGAAATGATTGCGTATCACATTTTTGTTGTTCTGGTAAGCCTTGAGAGTTCTTACTCTTGGAACAGATGTCCGTGCTTCGCATGCAAGGGCATCAGCTTTTTCATTGCCTTCACTGCCAACGTGAGATGGGATCCACTGAAATTTTATATGCGAACTTTTGCCAATTAGTTGTTTAAGTAGACGCAGAGATGACCCGGTGAACTTTTGTTTAGGTAGGCTACGATGCAGTCTTTGTAGCGCCGATTTGAAGTCCCTCAGCATTACAACATCTCGTGCATAAAACTGTCGTAATTTTCGCAAAGCGGCCGTGATTGCAGCGCTTTCTACTGTTGTGGACGAAACCACTCGATCCAGGCGGCCCGACCATGATACACAAAGACAGGGTATGCAGAAAGCCGCTGCGCAGCTATCCGTTTGTGTGCACACTGATCCGTCGCTGTACTCTTGTAGGTGACCGCGGTACATGGTGCTGAAGCGGTCTAGCACAAGAAATTTTGCATCCGCGACTGCACTGGTGTGCTTCGCTGGTAGCTTCGGTACGATGAAGTTACACGCAACATCCACAAAAGACCCTGGCTGGTCCACAGGGCGCCGGTTAGGCAGCTTCAAGCCTAAATATCGAAATATGTTCAGTGCCGCGTTGAAATGTGAGCCACGTCTTGCTCTTAGCCGCCGGAAAAGCACCACGCCTGCAAAAGACTCACCCAGTTGTGACAGCTGCGTCAATAAGGCCTGAGACGCCAAAAGGCGGAGCGGAAGAGACTCGCCTTCATTGGTGACCCTGTTTGAAACCGCCTGAGGAACTCCCATCGCCAAGCGAAGACCCTTTCTGGGCACTGCCTCTAGGCGTTCGAACTGGCTCGGTGATGGTGATATCAGGGGCAGCTGATAAAGAATGCGTCTTGTTATAAGTGCAGCATTCAATTTAAGCATGGACATAGAATTGTTGCCCCAACGTACCCCTGCCATGCGATGAAGAGCGTTGATCTTTTGCACTGATGCAGTGACTATACCATCAACCACACGTCGCGTAATAGCTTGTCGATGGCAATGCCCAGGAAACGGACACTTGCTGCACAACGAATTGAGTGGCCTCGAATATTCAGCGACAGACGTGTTGACTTCCGTCTCGCTCCCGGGAAGAGCATGAAGGCCGTTTTTTATCCACTGATAAACATAGGCCAAGTGTCAACAAGTGGCGCTCAATGATTGAAATAGCGCTCCCTGCTATCCGGGCCAAACGTTTGTGCTGGTACCCTGAGATCCAAATGCAGATGTAATCGGCGTAGATGAATATTTCATCTGCTTTCAGAGCTAAGTGTAGAGTGTCAGGAAGGCTGGCTAAGGCAGCGTTAAAAAGCAAGGGAGATAGAGCACTTCATTGTGGGACGCCAAGGGAAACGCGTCTCTCTTCGCTCGTTACATTTCCAAGCTTAACCCGGACACAGCGGTCTCTGAGAAATTCATGTACGAACCGAAGAGCATTTCCCGACACACCCATGGCTTGGAGCCCGTTCACCATGCCTGCCTGAAGCACGCAATCATATGCCTTGGCAACGTTCATGAAGACAGCGAGTGTCGAGAGTCCGCTGACGTGGTGGTGCTCGATGTGACTTAATAGGTCCAAAAAACTGTACTGGGCACTCAGTCGTGGGTGAAACGTCTCAACCATACGGGTACAAGACTAGTCACCTTGTAGAGACAGCAAACACTTTTGCTTATTTCAGACGCTAATTTTAAGACATACGTGTTCCAGGAAAGGTTCTGGCGGAACCAGACACTGAGAAATTTTATAGGCTCAATCTCATGTATTATTACGTGTCCAAACTTAATGTTTACCTTGAAGAAATATGCAGTAATAATGGATCCAAAAACATTATAGCTGGTTTTCGATAAATGTGAAGAAAACACGATGGATTTTAGCCATGATTGCAGGTTACCTAAGTACCCGTTTACCATACCACCTGCTTGTACAAGAGAATCAGCTGTAAAAAATATGCTTGTATCATAAGCATACATGATCATGTCATCAGAACCTGGTAGTGTGGTTAAATCACTGATATATAATAAAAACGATAGTGGTCTTAGTATGGAGCCTTGAGGTACTTCGAATTGACAGTTAATTGGTTAGATGTAATTTTATTCACTCGTACGCACTGCATTCTATGACTTATGTAATTTTACACTAAGTTCAGTGTAATACTATGCACACCGTAGTAGTTTAACTTCTGTAAGATGATTTTTTGTTGTACGCAGGAAGGAAGGAAGTATGTTTATTTACAGAAAGGCAGAGAGGTCAGCCTGAGCGATAGCTTGATCTAGCCTGCTACTCTACACTGGGGGAAGGGAAAGGGGAAACGAAAGATTAATGGATGACGATGGTGAGATGGAGAGGTGAGTATGTAGTGTTCTTTCTAGCTGAGACACATTTTGTAGCCGCGCACATAGTCCAGTTGTTTCTAAAAAGGTAATAACTGCTCTTGTGACCGGAGTTGCACTGTTGGTGTCTGGCCAAGGGCCCAACATGGTCTCAGCAGTTAATGACCTACTGCGATATTGTTCAGTAGAATAAATCAGTGTTTGTCGTTCACGTGCGTATGCTGGGCAGACACAAATTATGTGCTGAAGTGTTTCTGGCACATCACAGTGTTCACAATTAGGACCGGTGTCACTGCGACCGATGATATGTGCGTAACGTCTGGTGCACGCTACACCAAGACGAATGCGGTGGATCATATTTGTGAGTTGCCGTTTCAATTTAGGAGGCATGCGGAACCTCATTTCCGGGTCCCATTTGTGAAGTCGCTGGTGTCGCCGTTCCGGTTTGGTCCAGTGCTGAAGTGTGTAGCTGCGCATCATGCAGCGAACAGGGCGTTCGTGTCAGCTCGTGAAAACGCAATGCGTACTTCAGGGGCACTGCTTAAGGCATTTTTAGCTTGAGCGTCTGCCTCTTCGTTTCCCATCACGCCGCAATGAGCGGGAATCCACTGGAAAGTTTTAAGATGGCCATTTGTTGAAGCAACCTGAATAAGTTCTGTGATTTCTATTGCCAAGCTGTAATATGGACCTGGCTTCATGATGCAATTAATGGTTTGCAAAGCGGGTTTGGCATCACAGAAAATCGTCCAGGCTCGAGGTCGCCCGCCGGAAACAAACCTTACTGCCTCTCGGATAGCGACAAGCTCTGCGGCAGTTGATGTGGTTTTATGGTCCACTTTGAATCGTCGAGTGATATCCATGTCTGGGATGACAAAGGCTGCGGCGGAAGTGTTTAGCGTGGTGGATCCGTCGGTGTACACGTGCAGAGAATCACTGTACGCTGTATAAATGTGATATAGGGTCAGTTGTCTGAGGCCAACAGAAGAAATGAGCGACTTCTTCGTAATTCCAGGTATCGTAAAAGAGATAGGTGGTTTAGGCAGAACCCATGGAGGCACTGCAGGGGCGTTTGGCGGAGAAAACCTTGATGGTATAATATTTTCATGCCGCAATATTACTTTTGAGAAACTGCAATCTGGGTGAGTGGCGGGTAGTACTGACAGTGGGTGCTGTCTGTGTCCGCTCAGTAATCGGAGGTGAACTCTAAGTGGCTCGCAGAGCATGTATACACTGATGGGACAAGCCCGAGCCTCTGCGATTGTCCCATTTGTTGAAGTGCAGCGTGGTAGACCCAAGCATCTTTGTAAGCATTGAGCTTGAACACTCTCGAGTGTCTTCACACAACTAGGTCTCATATTGGAAAGCACCGGCATGCTGTATCGAATGTATCCCACAAATAGAGCATTGTATAATTGAAGTAGCGATGATTCTGATGGTCCCCATCTTGCTCCTGCTACGTGGCGAAGAATGAGAGCAAAGCTCTTCAATTTGGATTTAAGTACGGCGACATGCCTCGTCCACGATAGATATCTGTGTACGACAACCCCAAGGAACTTGTGGTGCGTTACAGCAGGTATCGCTGTCCTATTAATAAATATCGGGTATCGCGACATATGCTTGCGCGTGAACGCAAGCACTGCGCATTTGTCGATTGAAAGAGTGAGCCCCTGACGTCGTAGATATTTGTATGTGATCGTCACTGCACGCTGTAGTCGAGCTCGCGATTGCGGACGAGTAGTTCCGGATGCCCATATGTATATGTCATCAGCGTATGCAGTGATCTTCACCGTGCTGGGAAGTTCTGCTGCTAGGCCGATCATTGTGACATTGAATAGGATCGGGCTGAGAACTCCTCCTTGGGGAACACCACGATGAACCTTATATCGATCGGTGTCTCCGTTACTTGTCGTCATGTAAATGGTGCGGTCCCTAAGGTAGCTAAAAATCCAAGCGTACAGTCGTCCACTGATGTCGAAATCTTCCAGTGCGTCAAGGATCGCATAATGCAGCACATTATTGTAGGCACCCTTAATGTCTAAGAAGACCGCCGCCACTAGTCTGCGTCGGCTTCTTTCCTCTTCAACGCTGGTGATAAGTCGACCACACTATCAATGGCAGATCGGTCTCTTCTGAAGCCGTTGATAAATGCAGGAAAGGAGTTGTTGCTTTCGAGAAGCCACTCTAATCGTGCCAGTACCATTCTTTCCATCACTTTTCTGACGCAGCCGGCTAACGCGATTGGTCTGTAGGAGGAAAGTACATAAGGACGCTTCCCCGGCTTGAGCAATGAAATAATGCGACTGCATTTCCTGTTAGCTGGGACTTCTCCTGACTCCCATGAGGGGTTATAATGAGATAACAGGATACGTCGTGCTTCTGTATCAAGATGGTTGAGTGCAGCATACGTGATTCCGTCAGGTCCTGGTGCCGATGATTGGCTGGAGGCAGAAATCGCAGCGCCAAGCTCATGTATTGTAAAACGTACATCAAAGCGCTCGTCAGACGATGGAGGCGCAAAGGTAGTAAGAAGCTCATTAGTGGCAAGATCATCAGTGGTGTCCACGATGAGGCTACAGTAGTCACTGGCTATCTCAACTTCTGTCCTTCCCTGATGTAGAGCAACAGCTTGAAATGGTTGACGTTGTTGGGGAGTTGTCTGCAAACTTCGTACCACCCGCAAGATCTTAGATAGAGGTTGCCTGGGGTCCAGAGATCCACAGAAATTTCTCCAACGTCGCCTGTATATCTTGTCAAGATGCCGAAGAACATGTCGTTGAGCTCGACGACAGGCGGAGAGGTCTGAAGGTGACTTCGTTCGTCTGTATCGGCGTTCGGCACGGCGACGGATTGCACGAAGGGCCTCGTATTGGGAGTCAACTGCTGATCTCTGCATCGGTAGGTTAACCTGTTTGGTTGTGTCACGCAGTGAAGAAGCAATGATGTTTTCTACCTCGGATTGATCAGTCGTGTGCTCACAGCCAGACTTGACAGATGCCTTGAACAGTGTCCAGTCGGTTTGACGGATGTAGCGTGTGTGTGTGCGGCGAAACCACCTTAACTGAACATAGGTTGGAAGGTGGTCACTGCCGTGAGTGTCCAAATCTGTGCACCAACATGCGGAAGACAGAAGGTTTCTGGAAACTAAACAGAGGTCGAGGCAGCTGCTGTAGGACGTGCCACGAACAAATGTAGGTGATCCGTCGTTGAGTACGCTTAGTCCATAGTTGTATATAAAATTGGCTAAATCCTTTCCGCGATAATTCGTTGTAGTGCGACCCCAGAGAGGATGATGTGCATTAAAATCGCCGATCACAATTTGTGGCCTTTGTGCCGCTTGAAGAATGGTCCCCAGGTGGAAGCAGTCCATCTGTGCGCTTGGGTGTATGTATCCTCCTATTACGGAGAATGTTCGCTTTTTATGTGTTATAGTCAGGCTCACGTGATCATTGCTGGTATGCGACGCGACTTCGTGTCTCAAGAACGTCAAATCACGGCGTATACAAACGAGAACTTTGCTCGTACGTTGATCACTGCGGGACCAAATCTGGATATATCCAGATATACGAAAAGGTGAAACCATATTGGGTTCACATATAACGATAACAGGAAATTGATATTTAAAAACCCATTGTCTGAAGTCTGACAGACGGCCACGTAGGCCACGAGCATTCCATTGCATAACAAGCGACTGGCGCATGCGTTCTTCGAACATCAGTGCCATGTTCGCTTACTGAAGAACCAGTAAAAGAGGCTCCAAAACCTCAAGTAGCTGCACAGCCGCCTTAGCAGCGGGAGTGTTTAGGCTGCTGAGAATCTTACGCATCGAACCCATCAAATTTTTAAGCATAGCCTTGACATCTGTGTTGTCCATCTTCTTGTTTTCTTCATTGGGGGGTAGGGGCACTATGTGATGATGGCGCCACCGTAGCTCTTGACGGTAGTGAAGGCCACTGAGTCTGCGACGTGGGGAGAGCCAATGACTGGTTACATTGTACTTGCGTGGACTGTATTGGCATTTGAGCATCTGGATCCTTTTTTATGGCCGACAAAAGTAGGCTAGGAGGTGGTGAGGGCACGGTTTTGTGTGTCGAATTCGATAAGCTATGAGCACTGCTGCTTCGTTTGCGTCGATGTCGCGAACGATGTTTACGGTGCCGTACAGCCCTTGCAGCTTCTCTGTGAGTGGAGTGGTCTCGAACCATCTTCTTCAGGTTACTAATTTCATTCCTCATTTCGGGACATTCCTTTGATGATGCGTCGTGGGCGCCTGAGCAGTTTGGGCATTTGGCCACAGCATTGCAGTTATCACCATCATGAGGGCCACCGCAATGCTTGCGGGTTACTGCACCCTTGCAAACTGCACTAACCTGCCCAAATTTTATGCATTTATGACATTGCAGAGGTTTTGGTACGTAAGGACGTACCGAGTGCCTCACGTACCCAACTTTTACATGTATGGGTAACGTCTTCGACTGAAACACTACTTTAACACATCGCGTGCGTCCAAAGCGGTGGAAGCCAAGCACGGGAGCCGACGATGACAGCAGTTTCTCGAGACTCGAGTCTGTTATCTTCTCATCCACATCGTATATAACTCCTGTTGTCGTTTCTTCGTCGTACGCGGAGAATGCGCGAACCGGAATATTTCCTAATCGAACAATCGCTTTCAGCGTGTCCATTAAGGCCTTCGTAGTGACCTCCACAGACATTAGGTTCTTTCGGGTATTTATGTGTATTTCTACGACTTTCCCTAGAGCGATGAGCTCAAAGCACTCTGTCAGCCTCTGCCTATTTAGAGAGTTCAAGATGTCTGTCTTCGATGTCGGCACATACGAAATGGTGTACGACCGCATGCTACTCGCCTTTGTCTGTGCTTGCCGGCTAGTGGGCGATGTCTGGCTGATTTTCCTCTTCAGGCGTCGGCTTGGTACGACCACGTAGTCGCTGTCCGAAGCCATATCTTCAACGGAGGAGTCATCAGAATTGTCATCGTGGGCCCCGCTTGGGCCGGGGTGAGAACTTGCGTCAGACGCACTAGGTTGTGGTCGGCCCGGTCCCGGTTGCTGGATGGGGTTTTGATCCCCCCTTCTAAGGGGGAACGCCCCTTCGAGGTGTGTAGATTATTGAAAAATCTTGGCAAAAGAATTAAAAACTCACAGAGCTCGAAGCAGAGGCTGTTCTCTGTGACAACTTCTTCTTCTTCCTCCTTGTTGTACGCAGTCTAATGCCTTTTGAAAATCTAAGAACAGACCAAAGGTGTGAAGCTAGGGTTATATGTTTTTGATTATTTTATCTTTAGTAGGAATCAGCGCTTGCTCTGTGAACTTTTTTTAGAAAACCGTACTGGCAAACAGATATGATGTTGCGCGTAGTTAAAAAACATTCGAGCATGCAATTTATGAATCCTTCAAATAATTTCGAAAACACTGACAAAGCAGAAATTAGTCCATAGTTTGACATGTTCATTCTGTTACCACCGTTGTATAGTGAACACACCTTGGTAATTTTTTGTTCATTAGGAAACACATCTGAAGTAAACATCAGGTTAGCAAGATAAGTCAAGACGTCAGATATGAAAGGCGCAACGTACTTAATGGGAACTTATCCTATATTGTCGTGACCTCGAGATACATCATTTCTTAACTTGTTGATGAAAGTCACTGTAGGATGTGGGTGAGAAAAACAGACTTTGATGAAGAAATAGTAGCGTTGTTGAATGCATTGTGAAGTTTACGTGGATCACTGAGTGGTTTACCAACATTGACAAAGTACTCATTTAAAGCACAGGCTAAATCAAATCCGGACAACATTCCATTCGGCGTACTAATCTTGTTCAGCGCATTATCTTTCAGTTTTGATAGATTAGTTACTTCTCCTGATACTTTCCTACTGTCGTTTTGATTTTTGGTGAATCGCTAAATAAAATAATTTGTTTTCAGTGTCTTTATTTCTTTATTCAGTTGATTTCGGTACTTTTTGTTCTCTCTTCAAAGACTGGGTTCCTGGTTCCGAATGAAGGAATGGTACATATTGTTCTTAGTGCAAATTTTTTTGAGTAAGTCTTTATTTATCGAACGCTTTCTGATATTTTCCCCGTTAATTCTTCTTTTACTTAGCAGGAAAGCGTTGTTATAGGCGTCTGAGAAATTAGAAATAAATTTAGGTATGTCAAATTTACGTCACCAGTATTGCATTTGCTATTCCAATTCATATTCTGAACGAGAAAATGAAATTTCTTTAAGTTATCTTCATTTATTTCTCGCGTTAAATCACTATCTACTGTAACTTTACGTTCTCGTACTCTTTTGACAAAGCGAAAAACTGGAATATTATCACTAATATCCGACTGTTTTATACACATTCAATACTACTTGGTTGAATGCTTGTAACACAGACATCTCAAACAGTGGCAGTGTGAATAGTATTTTGGTTGGTAAAGTAATGTGATTGGAACATGCTAAAAATAAAATAAGGCTGTTGAAATCGCTAGTGCTCGGATCGTCATGCAATATATTTATGTTAACGTAACCCAAGAACACAAATTGAACAGTGGTATAATTTTATTTTTCAAGCAACGTTTCAAGAAATTTTAAAAACTGTCTCTTATTTGCAGTCCGTGGCCTATAAATTGTCGAAAGATCAAATTAGACAGTGATACAGTCAAACATTCAACACTGGGAGTCATCATTGAGCAGTCCTCGAGTACAGTTTGCGGGTAGCGGCATTTACTATAAATAGCAAGGTCTCCGCCTCTTCCGCTAGAGCGTAGGAGACCGTTGTATGCGCAGTTATTGAAATGAAGGCGGTGGTTATGTGTGAGCATCGAAGTCTCACAAAACACCTATATATCAAGTTCTGTTGTTAATGACGTAAAAAATTAACAAGTTGATCCCCTTTGTTTTTCATGCTTCTTACAATAAAGTGGGAAACAGATAGTTCTTGGTGTCGGTTGTGGAATTTAGTGTTTAAGGACTCGGGGTTGTACAAAAAACAGGTCGGTATTTCATACATTTCCATAATTGTTTAAGCGAAAATTGATGAAGCGATTGTGATATTTTGCACAAATCACACTCATTCGCAATTCTGATGGCATTCGATGATTCATTTCTTCTGGCGAAAATCTCGCTTCTGCTCGTCCATACGAATTTCCAAGACATTGCTTTCTTGCGGGCAATCATGGCTCCCTGTAGTTGCTTATTAGCACGAGTTAAGTGCTCGTTAACGTGGACCCGATCAGATCCAGGAAGTCCCAAAATCTCATTAATGATACGATGTTTCCTACCTTTCGCAAGAACCGCCTGTCGCTTATCGCGTCGCACGAAACGAATGATAATGTTGCTCTCGCCCATCACTCGTATTGCTATCTTGTGTAATGTGTCAATATCAACAGCACAGAGTGGATTGTCAATGACTTCGCCAAGTTTTCTTATAACGTCAACGGCATTGTCGACTGACTGGACCCCTTTAAGCTCGAGATTATTCAGACAGCTATACTGTTTAGGCTCATCAAATCGTTGCGATGGCTCTTTATTTTCTATCTTGAGGGCTTTGTTATTTTGTAGCACGACGCTAAGTTCCTGCCTCAAAGCTTTTAGTTCTCTGTGAATCGCTTTAGTTTCATCGCAAGTATCGCTACAAAACTTGACACCTTCTTTGACAAAGCGCACTTTAAGTCTCATTTCACGCTTGAAATCATCCAGAGCCTTCACGAAGTCTTTTGACATTGTTGCGAACACAATAACAATAAAAAACTAAGAAACTCAAAAATGCAACGCAATGAATGCAGCGTAACAGAGCTAGGCAGCAGTGCGCAAAGACGTATAATATATGCAGCGAAAACTAGAGGTCACCTGCGAGAAGCAGAAGAATTAATCTGATGCCTGTTGCTTGCGCACTACCGCCAACTTGTCTAAATATAATAATAATAATAATAATAATAATAATAATAAAATTTCAATAATCTGTTGTTCTACATACAGAAACTACGACATTATGAGGAATGCTGTGGTAGTAAGCTCCAGAACCTTCGTGCCCCTACACTTCTCTATCGTCCACGTAAATTCAATTACACAGGTCTCAGGCACTTTGATTCCACTGGAAAAGCAGCTGCCACGGCTATGATTTGTGCTCGCGACCTTAGCGTAAGCTTTAGAGCACCGTAATAATTATAGGCTACCACGGGGCGCGAACTCAGAGTGTTCTGGCTCCACGTTCAGACCCTAGAAAATGTATTTAACGGCTGTGCTGCTTTCGCATCACAGACAAAGACGTGGGCCTTTAGACTGGCTGACGTGGGAGAAGAAGCGTTAGCTGAGTCACATTTTTCTCACGTCTTACCATAATCAGTGAGTGCGCTTCCTTGCGCTGAATATTCACTCAACTAATAGCGGCACCTGTTGTGTTTTCTTTGCAGACAAGGTTCTATAGCACGTTTGGCCATCGTCATACTTCATCACTAGCTTTCCAAAGAGCAGTGTAGCACGCCAGGGCGTAGTAGCTCAGCGCACCCTCTCTGCCGCGTAATATATTTTCTCGCCTTAATTCAGAGGCAAGCAATAATCTTTTATTTGCTAAAGAATAAAATATAACGGTAAGAGGTGTAACTGGTTTTTGTCTAAGCTATGGTATGTTATGCGAGTTGTGTAATGTTTCTGCGTCAATGGGCAAAAATTACATCGGGTGTTTCCAATAATTTTGTGGGGTCGAACTGCGAAAGCTGTAGTTGCACAAAGTTATTTAAACGGATGAAGTGTGGAGGCCTTGAGCTAGGACATCTGCTTATCAAACAGTAGGAAAAGATCTCTTGTCTCACGGAAAAATAAATACCTAATTACTAACTAAGAGTACGTCAAACAAGACTAAGTAGACTGTTGCCTGCGTTAGTTGTGAGAACTCATGTTACTACAGTGGCTGTGCAAGGATACACGAAGGAAGTTGTGGCCAGCGTGCGGTTTTAAATGCGAAGTATTTCTTATAGAACTTCGGTGATTTTAAGTCTATCTATCTATCTATCTATTTATCTATCTATCTATCTATCTATCTATCTATCTATCTATCTATCTATCTATCTATCTATCTATCTATCTATCTATCTATCTGCCTACGGCTTTTAGCTCTCCTGGCCGTTTCGATAATGGTATCTATACCAAACTTAGTATGGCATAACATTACTGTAGGACGCACATATTTGAATAGTCATAACATGAAAATCGTGACATGTATGTAATTATTGTCATGATTTACAATTCATGGTCCTGCAGCTCTTGCGGTGGTTTCGTTCACATGTCATGTTGCAAAACTGGTATGGTATGCATGATTGCATGGCGAACACAAGCGACAGACCCTAACATAAAAATCATCTCATGCAGGTAATGTAACGACATGATTCCATGCACCGCTCATGATGCGTTGGCGGCCGTTTCGCTAGCTTCAATTATACCAAATATGGCATTACGGGACGTGAATGAATTACGAAGGTATGACACTGGTGCAAACATGATAAAATGAGAGGCATGTCATGTAACAACATGACCACATGCTATGCTCATGATGCGCTCGCGGCCGTTTTGCAGGCTTCCCTTGTAACAAACTCGGTATTACGGGATGCGAATGGATGACATAGGTAAATGACACATCCAAACGTGATAATCACGACATGCGTGTCGTGTAACAACAAGACTACATGCCACACTGATAATGCGCTCGGGACCGTTTCGCTAGCTTCAAATATGCCTAAATTTGTATTAGTAATGCCGATGCGATGACGACTGGTATGCTGACTGGTGCGAACATTGATAATCATGAGATGCGTGTCATGTGAGAACGCAACATGCCCCAGTCAAGGCGCCCATACATTTCGACGTGTCGCGGTGCGCGTGCTCGCCGGCGTTCATTTTGTCGCGTCACGCCAGGCACCGGTCCTGCCATATACTCACTGGCACGACCACACTGCGTTGCTTAGACGCATGCGCGTTCCGTGCATTCGTTGTCCCTCCATCACGAAACGAGGGAGTTAATTGGTGCGAAATGCCAGCATGTCGCATTTCTCGCCAAATTGCCGCCGAGCCAGTGCCGGGCGGCAGACTATAGGGTGCTCGCGTTTTGCCACGTTGCGTCACTCTGCCCAGCGTGCGCGCGCGTCAACGCTGCAATGAGCATAGTGGGCCCTTCACTAAGCGCTGGCGGCCGTTTTGCCAGCTCTCTCTTCTCTCTCTCTCTCTCTCTCTCTCTCTCTCTATATATATATATATATATATATATATATATATATATATATATATAGGCAGGCATGGTTGTTGACTGGCCGTAGCGTTGCATATAGTCCAGTAGATCCTCCGTGAGCGGTCACAACGTGGTTTATTTCGACGCTTCGGCCTAGAGTGCCAGACTCTAGGCCGAAACGTCGAAATAAACCACGTTGTGACCGCTCACGGAGGATCTACTGGACTATATATATATATTATATATATATATATATATATATATATATATATATCCCAAAGAGAACGCCGCTCGCGCGGAGACCCCGTGTTTTGGCCGTTACTGTCGCCATTGTGTAGACTCGCTGTGTGCCGGCTAATAAACGCCATAACAAATTGGTGGAGAGTGCTACGATCCCCTTCGATGCCCTTGGAACTACGCTCACGTACGCTGCAATCTACCATGTCCCACGACGCCTCTCAGCAAACGCCTCCTCCCATGCCACCCCCATGTCCCGGTGTCCCCAGGATCCGCGATCCACCCATCTTCACGGGCGCCGATGGCACTGGACGTGGAGGACTGGCTCGCCATTTACGAGCGCGTGAGCGTCCCCAACAATGGGACGAGGACGGCAAGTGACAAACTTGGTGTTCTACCTTGCGGGCGTTGCAAGTTTGTGGTACACCAACCACGCGTCCGAGTTTGCAACCTGGTCCGGTTTCAAGACTGCTATCACCAACGTTTTTGGCCGCCCTGCCGTTCGCAAGCTGCAAGCCGAGCAGCGCTTACGCGAACGCGCTCAGCAGGCCGGTGAGTCATTCACCAGTTACATTGAAGATGTCCTGGACTTGTGCAAGAAGTCGAACGACAACATGTCCGAATCAGACAAGATCCGGAACGTCATGAAGGGCATTGACGATGAGCCTTCACGATGCTGCTTGCAAAAAACCCAGGCACAGTAGCTGAGGTCATCACGCTGTGCCAGGAGCTACGAGGAGCTCCGCCGGCAGCGTTCGATGACCCGTCGCTCACACCACGAGATGCTGGGCTTGCAGGCTTGGAAGCGAGCTGTGATCAGGTGGCACTGCTGGCAGATATCAAGTCCTTCATACGTGAGGAAATCGCGCGGCAGTTCTCTCTCCTGCCCTTTGCCCACCCACCGGCTGCTCAACAATCGGCCACTACCATTCTTCCACCCATCCGCCGAGCGATTGAGCAGGAAAATTAGCGGAGGTCATGCCTGCGTACCACCCACAACAACTTCCGGCCCCTGCACCCCCAAGTTACGCCCAAGTGGTCGCAAGGCCGCCTCCAGTCGTTTCAAGCGCCTTCACCAGTGACTTACGCCGAAGCTGCCGCACAACCTCCGTCCTTTGCAGCGGGTATGCCGGCTGCATATGTTGGCGCAACCCTCAGCCTCATTTTCAGCCCACCATGCAGCCTTTCCAGACACCGTTTCCGGGCGAGACCCACCCCGGCAAACCGATGGCGCACACCCGACAACCGGCCCATCTGCTTTGCTTGCGGTTACGCCGGTCACGTAGCCCGTTATTGCTCTCGACTACAGCCGGCTCCCACTTCTCCTGTTGCTGGCCACCTTAGCCGTTCGTATAACGAGGAACTGCCGTCTGTGCCACTGTCGTCTCGCCCAGGTCCGTCTGCTCGAAGGTCACCGTCTCCACGACGTCGGTCTCTGTCCCCATGCGGCCAAGTTCTTCTGCTCATGAGCGGGAAAACTAGTCGTCGCAGTCCCAGAGGCAAGGACTGCGACGCTATCGCATTGTGAAAGCCCTCAGAGCCGCCCATCTAATGTCATTGACGTGCTTGTGGACGGTGTTCATGCATCTGCTCTTATTGACACTGGAGCTGCGGTATCCGTTATGAGCGAAACCTTTGCCGCTTGCTTCGAAAAGTGACGACGCCGATTTCTGGACTGTCCCATCGTACCGCTAGCTCACATCGTATTAATCCTACAGCAGGCTGCACAGCTCGCGTTGTCGTTCAGGACGTTCTGTATGTCGCCCAATTCATCATCATTCCTGCATGCTCTCATGACGTCATCTTGGGATGGGATTTTCTCTCCCGCAACGACGCCGTCATTCATTGTGCCGCCGCCGAATTGAACTCTCGCCCTTCTCGCATTTGACGCCAGAAGACGGTCCCTCGACACTGAACAAGATTCTTGTGAAAGACGATACTATAGTGCCTCCAAGCTCGACGATGGGACGTGTCGGTCTACTGCACCGGTCTCTCCGACACAATTGCACTTGTTTCGCCATCCTACCGTGCTTCCAGGAGGAAAGGGTTGCTAGTACCTTTCGCGACCGTGCAAATCACCCAAGGCAACGCCACTATTTTTGTGACCAACCCATCCCCGTACACTGTTACCTTGGTTCAAGGGGAATGTCTCGGCAGAGTGGAAGCAGTCGACGACGCACAAGTCCTGGACGTACCCGAAGACTCGCGTTGTCCCAATTCACGTACCATCAGTGCTGTTTCTACTTCTGACCCATCATCTCCTGATGTATTTGGCCCATTCATTGATGACAACCTTACGTCAGTGCAGCGTTCCCAGCTTCTAGACCTGTTGCAAGAATACCGTTCTTCTTTCGATGTCGGGCGAAGTTCTCTCGGTCGCGCGTCCACTGTTACGCATCGTATTGACACTGGTGCCCATCCACCATTACGGCAACGTCCATACCGCGTGTCGCCTGCTGAACGCCGGCAAATTAACGAGCAGGTTGACGATATGCTCCGACGCGACGTCATTCGGCCCTCGGACAGTCCATGGGCGTCTCCTGTTCTTGTTGCGAAGAAAGATGGTTCTGTGCGGTTCTGTGTGGACTACAGACGGCTGAATAAGATCACTCGCAAGGATGTCTACCCACTGCCGCGCATCGACGACGCAATTGACAGCCTTCACGGAGCCCAATTTTTTTCTTCTCTCGATCTGCGCTCGGGGTACTGGCAAGTACCCCTGGCTGATGACGCTCGACCGAAGACTGCCTTCATCACACCCGACGGCTTGTACGAATTCAACGTCCATGCCGTTTGGTCTGTGTAATGCACCTGCGACATTTGAGCGCATGATGGACACCGTACTGCGCAACTTGAATGGCACACGTGCTTGTGTTACCTCGATGACGTTGTTGTCTTCGCTCCAGATTTCTCCACCATCTCCAACGTCTAAAAGAAGTTTTCGCCACGTGGAGCAATGCCGGCTTGCAACTAAATCTGAAGAAGTGCCGCTTTGCAGCACGCCAACTCACCATCCTAGGGTACGTCGTGTCCAAGGCTGGCATTCTTCCTGGACCCAGCCAAGCTTCGGGCCGTGGCCGAATTCCCAAAACCTGCGTCCGTCAAAGAACTGCGTAGTTTCGTGGGCCTGTGCGCATACTTCCGACGCTTTAAACGAAAACTTTGCCACGATTATATCACCGCTGCCGCTAGCCTACACATCATTTGTAAGGCCTGTTCTAGAATACGCTAACACAGTCTGGTTTCCGCATACAGTGACTAACATAAAAAAACTTGAATCAATACAAAGAAAAGCGGTGAGGTTCATTCATAATAAATATAACGCACAGACTCGCCCACGCATCTTTTAATGAAATCCGGTTTGCAAAAGCTATCCACAAGAGCGAAACACGCTCGCCTAAAATTCTTATTTCAGTTACTGAAAAATAACTATCGAATAGATATTTCTAAGTATATTCGTTTTCCCAGGCTCGACCTACACGTAATAAGCATGCGCACACATTGACAGAATATGCATGTAAAAATGACACGTTTAAGTATTCTTTTTTTCCGCTCGCAATATCAGAATGGAATCAACTTGACGCTACTATCACCAACATCGAATCACTATCGGAATTTATGGCACAAATAGAAAAAAATGTGTTTGCGTAAGAGGACCTATGTATGCAAAGTCACCAACATAGATTTCTTCATTTCATCTTCTAGAAACTTTCCCATTTACGTCAACTTATTGCTCAATGCCAGAAATGTAATCTTATTTACCCTAGTCTTATTCCAGCCCCCACCGACACCTGTACTATTATTATTTTCTTTGGTCACTTTTTGCGAAGCCTCATGTTCCTTCTTTTTGCTTTTTTGTCATTTCCCTTGAACCTAGCATGTGTTAGGCGTTTTTGTGTAAATTCCACTGAGTATGCTGTTCCTTAACCAGCATTTTGTTTGCCTTACTGTATGCTGTATATATCGTGCTTCTTGTTTTTTTTTTTTTTTTTTTTTTTTTTTTTTGTAACCCACATATGCTGTAATTACGCT